>CM029378.1:13898407-13945907 GCA_017165825.1 Hepsetus odoe
TAGTGATCCATTGCGTTGTTAGTTACAAGCTATTGTAACTGAGAAACTCTTGATTGTTTTGCTCATTAGTGCACACAGAAATATAAATGAAATGAACACCCAGCTGTGGTACATGACACACTGAAACATAGTTATTTTCATTCTAATAGGAGAACAAATGCCATTGATGTATTTACTCAATAAATATTATGCATAAAGTACGCACCACTTCACATGGAACCTTCTCTGACTCCTAGACTGGCCAACTAACTACACAATGATTGCCCCTTTCAAAAAACTGCAGCTACTTCTTATTTCTAGGGTTTTACGCAAAAGCAAATCAAAGATAGCCTCCTAATCTCATGCTAAGGCCAAACCACGCTTTTTTTTTTCTGTTTAGAAAATTCAGACACTTTGTGTGATACTCACTCTGCTAACTCCAGTCAGGCAGCAGGAGAAAAACCATGGAGGAAACCTTACTTTCCACCTGTCCTTCCGTAATGGCATTTTGCCAAAACAGTTTAGCGCTTCTTAATTTAATTTCACTAATGAATTTGTCTCTTGAACCTTATCACAGTTTCTCATCATTTACAGCAAATAATGTAGTTATGAAAGCAGCACTACTTATTCCTTTCTTTGTAGTTCCTGCAGGGTTACCTAATTATTCACACTCATTTGCAATAGTTCTTCATCACGCTATAGAATTCTTTTTGGCACCTTTTATTAAGCGTACATGAACAGAAATGCTCGATTCAGCATAATATGTAACACAACATAATATGACACAATCCAAAGCAAGGCACTAGACAACATGACTCAGAGTAAGATGACACGCCATAGAACGCATAGGAAACAAATTCTATCAGCTGCTGAACATCATGTCAGGCAGCTGTAGCTTTGGAAGCTCAATGTGAATGCAAACAGTGTGCGCCTGCAGGTCCTGTCCTTGCTTTTGGCTGCTCAGCTGGTGTGGGGGATGAACATCTGTGGGTGTTTCATTCTGGGTGTATAAGTGGATTACTTACACAGTGGACACACAGCACAGGGCTGTGTAATTGAAGCATGGATGTTTAAGCCCAGACACATGTCTCTGTCTCTGTTTGGATAAAGGGGCCATTCCGTGTCAAGTGCGGCGTGCTGCAGATGAGTGGGCGGAGTGAGAGTGTGAGTGGTCGTCCAATGAATTGATACTACTCCAAAAGGCAGACCAGTGTAGAAACAGAGGGAGAATTTGTGGGGTAGTGTCTTCAGTGCAAAATTTACCAGGTTGTTTAACAACTCTTTTTTACTACCTATTATCAGCCAAATAAAAAAGAAATAAATTAAGCTTTTCATTTGTTCTTGACATGGAAAACTTATTAAAGAATTTTGTAGAAATCCTGTAAAATAGGCAAATTCTATTACATTTTTTTTTTTTAAATTTGGGTCTATATTGGTGTGGTGGTATAAAATAAAAGGTCATAATTCCCTTTTATGTACATGGCTTTTCTTACTGTGACTTTAAAAGTTATATATAAAAAAGCTGTGATTACCCGCACTGTAGCTTATTCTAAACACTATCCAGACTGAAATAGCACTCTAGTGGCTAAATTGCTGTTGGCTGAAAAGGTGGATATAACGTCATAGGCAAAATCTTGCAAATAAATACCTGGAACAAAGCAGAAAATCTGATCTGGCATCTCATATGCACAACATAACATGTAATCTGACCAGTTGCGTTAAAGCACTTACAAATGACTGTATGTAGATGTTGGCATGACATAAAACTATCAGTCAAGTCTAATAAGTTAGACTCTAGGTCAAGTCTAATATATTTGTGCAGCAGACTTTGTCACAAAACACCTTTACAGGAATCTGAAAATCTGCTGGAAAAAGAAACTTTAAGAGGGGCTGAGTAGCAATAACATTAAAACAAACTGCTTAATGTCCTCATCAAGCCATCCGAACAGCTCTGATGCGTGTATTGTGGTATGGGCTCCTCCTTGTCCAACACATGCCGCAGATTTTCAAACAGAATTAGATCTTTGGAATTTGGAAGCCAGGTCAACACTTGAAACTATTTTTCTGAGCAATTTTTCAAACATTGCTGAACAGTTTTTGCAGTGTAGCAGGGCTCCTTGTTCAGCTGAAAGAGGCAACTGCCATTAAGGAAAACCATTTTCATGTTTAAGCAGGTGGTGCGTGTGAACATGTGACTTTCACATTACTGTCAGGATCAAATGGGTTAACCTTTGCTGCCTACAAGCATCAGAGAGCCTTGGGCCCTTGACCGTATATCCTTGGACCACTTTAGCTGGGTACTAATTACTGCATGCTGGGAACACCCCATGCTATTTATCTATCTATCTATCTATCTATCTGTCTGTCTGTCTGTCTGTCTGTCTGTCTATCTGTCTATCTATCTATCTATCTATCTATCTATCTGTCTGTCTGTCTGTCTGTCTGTCTGTGTGTCTATCTATCTATCTATCTATCTATCTATCTGTCTGTCTGTCTGTCTGTCTGTCTGTCTGTCTGTGTGTCTGTCTGTCCGTCCGCCTGCGCGCCCGACCATCCATCCATCCATCTATCTATATATCAATCTTATTTATTTATTTATACTCTGATTCAATTTTCTAGCTCTCACAATTAGGCCCTCCTTCAACTTGCTCAGATCTTTAAACTTACCCATTTTTCCTGCAACCAACATTATCATTATCAAAAGATAAACAATTCACTTTACTGGCATTGATTTTGTGTTGTGGCTGGTTGCTACATGCACTGTGTAGATTGGAGTGTCATGAGAGTGATGTGATTTAAGGGTGCGTTAGTGTGGAGTGTTAGAGTGTTTTTAAATCATTTACAATTGAAATGATTTTAAATTGTATTAAAATTTACACATTACATCAAATAAAAACCAAGAAAATTTGTTTATCATTTTATCTTTCCTGGACTTTGTCACTCATGCATCTCATTTTATAAAGGGTCAATTAAAGATCCATCATTTATAAGGTTCTATACGGAACCATAGAATATTTTTGTGGGGTGTCACTCGAAGGAACCCCTTTTGGCACCTTTATTTTAAAGAGCAGATTTCTATGTTCCACGTATGTCATCTTATTTATGTGTGTCTGTTTTTGGCACTGCTGTTCCTGTTATTGCTGTTGCGCGGCAGCCATGATGGCAGATGGAGTGCTCCCTGAATTGAATTTGAATTGACTGGAGAGGAGCGAGCGGGAGAATGATAGAAAGAGACAGAGTGAAGGAGGAGGGGGTGCGGGTATTTCTCCCTTGAGTGAGGCGAGTTGTCAGTGAGAGAGCTTGACGTAATTAATCATACTAAGAGCGCTAACAATGAAAGAAAAGGGGAATAAATGTCCAATAATCACATCAGCTAGGTGCTCTGGTGCAAGGCCTTTCGGAGCTGCAGGCACAAGAGGTCATTTGTGTGCTGAAGAAAACCCTGCGTGTACCCCAGCACCTCCCCAAGATCAGCCAAGGGCAGTGCCCTCATATCAGCCCATAAATTACAACCCTTGAGGTCAATCTGTAGGCCGCTCAGATATTTGCATTCAGCTCATGACCCTGTGTTTTATGATGAAACACTTGAAAGGCTGGTTATCTGCAAAAGTATTGGATGACTTTTTGAGTATTAGTTTCCTCCCAGATGTGTAACATTATATACTACTGATGCATTCAGATTTGACAGTAGTCACATGCATTTGATCAATTCTGAACAACCTATTTCATGGTTTATTATTGTCTTTATTTGCTTTAGATTTGTTAGCGCGACATGCCTAAGCATTTAACATGCATATCATTGTGTTTCTTCAGTTTTACAGTTTAGCAGGCTAATAATACAGGGTGCCATTAGCAGTCAAATATGCTTCATATGAGATCTGCTCCTTTCACCCTCTTTAAATATGGTGCAACACCTTTTTTCCATTGCATTTCATTATTTGCAATTAGCAAACCTCAGAATAAAACTAATCTGTGTCAATTATTCTGTATTGTGAACATATCTGCAATTATTCTCATTTAATAGTTTTGCCTGACTCAAGGCTAGTACTTGAGGTAGGCGTGATATTTCTTACTTTTAAAATGATTCTTTTTGTGCCATTAGTGAGAAAGAACTGCAGTTAGTGAGAGCCATCTTTAAAACTACATAAGACATGTAAGGAGGGCAGAACTAATCCTTCATTAGTGCACCCATCCCTTCATTAATATTTTAGCCCACCTAGATCAGTGTGCTTCATAGAAGGAGAATAAAGGTTGATATCTATATTCCTCTGAGCCACTTTAAGGCATGGGTGCCTGCTTAGGTCATGGTTCATGTTGACTAAGGCTTTTTAATTATGAGTTGGCTAATTGTTTGGGCACTTGCTTTATGGCTGAATGGAAGTTTAACTTGAAACTGAAGGCCTTGACGGATGCGTGTTGACATCATTGTTAACTCTAATTAAGGCAATTCAATGAGTCAATCACACTATCTCATCATCTCAGTGGCTCTGATAATTAGTAAAAAATCAACAATTAGCACATACAACTGCAGCAAGGCAGAAGGAAGCAACAGCACCCACAATCTCTCTCCGTCTCAATCTCTCTCTTTCTCGCTCACTCTCGCAAACTCTCACACACACACCCACCCACACACACACACCTACACACATGCATTTGTGCACGCGCGTGCACACTCATATTAAACTTTCTCGCTGTCACATATGAAGTTACATATCGAAACACCGAAACCCCATTCTGCTATAATTCCTCTCTTGTGAGAGACTCAACTATACCTAATTGTTCTTCTAATCAGACATCCATAACAGAGACTGGGATTGAGAAGGCAAGCGGGAGAGAGAGGGAGAGAGTGGCGAGAGATGCAAAGCACTTTTTGACATGGCGTCCCTTTCAAGTCAGAAGGTTTGATGTGCTAATTAAATGCAAATGCATGCAAACGAGCTTGCCTTGTGCCCAGACTTTGGCAGAACGTGTGAGGCAGAGTTGCAATCCGAGGAGAAGAGGGTGTGTGTTTGCTATAAATAATCAAAGTTAAGGGGAAGCTGCACGAACAAACAGTCATGTGCTGTGAGGCGGACAGTAGTAGGGCAGGACAGGAGGGACAGAATACTCTATAAAGGTTCCTAAAAGGTTGTTGGCATGGATGTACAAATCTAGGAGAAAACTGTAATTGATATAGAACATTTGTATTATGCAGAAGCTCTTTAAACTTTCAAAAAGCTCTATATACATCTCTTACATCTCTTTTGCAAAATAGTTTATTTATAGGGGCAATTTATTACGTTGTTTTTTTTTTGGTTCGATGTTTGCTTTTCATGTATAATATTCACTTTTAGGTGACTGTCTCTCAAGCACTCTTTATCTCTTAGAATTAAACAGGCTTTTTTTTTGCTACTTTGCCATTAATCTCATATGCAAATGACAGCTGTTCTAGTGGGCTGTCTCAAATTGCACCTTATTCTAAAAGTGCAGCTTGGGCGAAACACTCCTTGCATCTTCATTCTGATTTGAAATGGCTAAAAGCTGTAAACTGAATAGGTATTTATTTAAAAGCTTTTTTTAACTGTGAATTCAAAGCATTAAAGACTTAATTATCTAGCAGGAGGAAATGTTTGATTAGGGTTAGTTTGTGTACTACATTAGAATATTTGATCTAATGTTTTGGTTTTTTTTCAGTAATTTTTTTCAGTAGCCTCTTTTAAGAAACATAGTATATCTTTATGACAGTGTAGCAGTTCTATTAGGACAGAAATGTTTGTCTTTTTGGGGGTTTGGTGTGGGTCGGGGTACAATGTTTATGCTGGACTGAGGGTCAACGTAAAGAAGATAAAAAGTTAAGGAAATGGATACTAAATTAACAAAACATTCGAATAACAATATATACCTTATGTTTATATGTTGTACAGAACATATGGAATATATAGCATTTTACAAAAAACTATTTAATCATGGGCCAAATTTAGAGCGTCATTTGGGGCAGCCCTTTTCAATGAATAACTGGTGTCTAAAACTTTAACAGTGTATTGACTTCATCTTAGATCCATCTAACATCACATTCAATTCATCACTGTATTATTTATGAGTGACCATGTGTCAGTCCTGTATTTCTTTATCTGTGGTATGCTAGTCTCTCAACCACACTACAAGCTTTAGGCATTAAACTGCACTGGCTTTCTCTACATCACTGGTCATGGTTCTGAGTCACTTGTGCTACTCGTTCTCTCACCCTCCATATCAATGTCCAAGTCTGACTAAGACTTGTCCTCATGACTTCACGCAGCATGCATCCATCTATGCACTAACTCAAAGAGTCATGTTGTGCATTGCTCAGGGAAGCTGCAATGCCCTGATTAGTTGCTGATGTAGTAGCACACAAGCATTTAGACCTTGTTTAGGGGTTCAAAGCATGCTCAGGAAGGAGACAGCACAGTCACTCTAGCTGCTTCTCAAAGATTGCATTAGACTTGTTTCCTGATCTCTTCTCACAAAGCATCAAATCAGAAACACAGAGTAGAGGAGACAAGATGGAAGACACTTTTGTTTCTGTTATCACCTGTGAGTTGCTACATCGCTGTGCCCAAAATGAGCCGTTAGAATCTCGTGACACTGTCGTCTTCCACAGCTTCCGCTTTCACTCAGCCTGTAAAGTGTCAAGCTTGTAACTGCAGTGTGAGGAAAATATATTTTTTAAACAAATGAGATTGCTCACGCCGCTGCATCGAGCCATATGTTTTTTCCACTTCTTCTCTCTCTCTCTGTCTCTCTCTCTCTCTCTCTCTCTCTCTCTCTCTCTGTTCCTTTTTCTGTCAACAAAAAAAAAAAAGAATGTGATCTCCTCATTTTCTCTTGAAAGCCTGCTGCAAGGGGCAGAGGCGGCATTAATTTCCGTTTGGTAATGAACTGTTCAGCTTAATGAGGGGCCAGGCAATGGCCCAGGAGTGCACTGCTCTCCGGCTCAGATGACTGGAGAGCGAAAGAGCAAAGAAGGCGCAAATAGTTGCTGAGATGCTCGCCAGGACATGGTGTGGAGGTGAGAGAAATAAGACATTACAAGTGCGATGCTCCAGTGGTTATACTTGCAGGAAAAAAGAAGTCCCCTCAGGATAGTATGAAATATGTTGTTTTACTTTGTTCCATACCAAAACAAATAGTGCACATTTACCAAGCTGCTAATGAAGCTGTTTGAAAAAACCAATGCAGTCATGTCTGATTTATTCCACACAATTACCCACATTAAAGCAGCCCAGAACAGCTCAGTGATCTGAGAACCTGACCATTACTGTGACTTTGATCCCAAATGATAACATCCTGTTACTGCCAATGTCCCCATCAGCAAGGTGCTATAAGACCAGATGACATGTCGTATTACTGCTCATGTCCTGTTGAACAGGTCAAGTTGCCTAAGGGAAACTGCACTATATAAAATATCTGTTTGCTGAATGTAACTTGTCTCAAACAGCAACAACATCAGCAACAAGTGATTATATGAGTATATAATTGTAGGAAACTAAAGATTCCTGAATGGATTTCAGCTCTGAGATAATCCTTTAGGGAGACTTTTCATTGGTATTTTCCATTATATTGCTTAAACATACAATATGCAAACACTTTATTTACAAAAAAGTTATTTAAAGTAACATTTGGAAAGCTCAAACATTGTTCTGAAGCAAGGTTGTCAATCAACTGACAAAAAGACAAAGCCAGATGTAGAAGGTTGTAGATATTTTCCATGTTTTTCAGTGGTTGAGTCACTGGAAGGAAAAATCCTATCTAAACATGAGGTCGTTGCAGTACAAAAGCATACAATACTGTTGAGTTTCATTCATTTAGACTGAGAAAATGTTATAGATAGCGAGAGAAATATGCTAATTTTTTTTTTTTCCTTAGTCATCTACCAAAATCTCCCTGGGGATAAAGTAAACAAACAAAAGCTAAGGTTTTTTTCTCTTTTTTTTTTTTTTTTTTGCTGAATATTTAACACTTTAGTCAAAGATAAAACATTGCTCACCCTTCTGTTCAAATCTCAGCCCAAGGGCAAGGGGTATAAGCAAAATCTTAACAAACATATATACCTACCTGGGTAAAGGTAATAGGCTGTCCCTCCTAAGATGGGACTGTGATTTCACTCTGAATGTTTACCAAAACCATAAGCACTCACTCCCAAATCCAACAACACCCCAAACCCCCCACTGGTTGTTCAGGTTTTGATCCAGAGAAAGTTGTTAGTGCTGAATCGTGCGGCGTCCCAGGGCCGACAGAGACAGAATGCCAAGGCTTTAGTAGGAGCACAAAGTTACTTTATCACTCCCTATTAGCACAAGTGTTCTCCATTATGGAGATGTAAGACTGGAATCGATACTAGGTAGGGGGATATGGAGGAGAACACAGAGGCCTGCGATCCTTCCTATAAATCTACATGAGCCTTGGAGCGCCTTAAACGGTTATGGGTGCATTCTCCAACCGACAATAATCACAGTGGTAATATTTTACACAGTTCCCCAGTTCTGTGCAGTATGGTCCCTTCAAAGATTCCAGCCTACATAAAAATGTCATCAGCAGGCAGCAGTAGGTGTGTTTGTGGAAATGTCTAGTTGACTCTATTGATCTCTGCAAAAGGCTGCTCTGCTATGATAGCTTTGATTCACTATTTCAGCTGATACCTGTAATTTCCTTCCTGAATTGCTGTCTCTCAAAGCAATACAGACTATGCGTCTTTTTTTTAAAGATCACTTTCAAAACTCAGACTCACCTGCATGCACAGTGAGACTCAAAGCCCATACTCATAAACCTTTTACGTTCTTCTCCCTTGCTTAAACGCAGTGATCACCAATAAAGAGAAAAGACCAATTATATACCATATGCATTCAAGTAAAAATATGTCAAATATTTAAGCAAAGGATGTTCTATTGTCATACTAAATAGGTTGCATACGCTTTATTTTTACAGCTAGACTAACAGTAAAACCACCGACAGGTAAAGTAAACAACATCATTTGTGGGGGGGTTGAATATTTTAGGCAGCACATAAACAGTTGCTTTTTGAATCTGATGGCACTGGCATCATGACTGACGAGGGCCACATCGTGATGGCTAGTTGACACATTCAGAGCATCTCCAAAGCATCAGGGCTTGTTGGGAGTTCCCAATACATAGTAGTTAGGACTAAGGGAGTTCCAAGGGAGGGCAGTAGGCAAACAAGTAACTGGGGTGTCCAAGAGAAATGAATGTCAGCCCATCTGGTCCCATGGGAGAGCTAGTGTAGCACAAATTTATGAAAAAAGTAACAGCAATGGTGGCTTTGACAGAAAAAAGTCAATGGATGGAGTATGATACCATGTTCTATTGATGAACGTTGGATTCTGGTATATGGAATTTACTTTGACATATACCATCTACCTTAACAATGTTGCACACTAACTTTAGCTAAATGATGGGCACTGATACATCGCAAAAATATCAGAAATTATTTGAGCTTAAAGATGACATGGCTTCCTCCAATCACAATCTGACTGACCTGGACAAGCTTGTCATACAAGGAGGCCCTGCCCTGCAAATTACAGGACTTCATATATTGATATGTCGAATTGATGATAATACCTATTTTAAACAGCAAAGGACATTTAGAAGCAGATTTTTGAATTTATATTTTGCTGTGGTGTACCTATAATCAATGCACTCTTGTAAAACTGTGTTAAAACAAAAAACCTCTACTCATTAGTCTATTATCATTAATGATCATCATCTGAAGCCCAGAACTGAAAAAATATCTCAGTTCACAGACTAAAAATTTCATGGCAGCAGAATGCACACGATGAACATTTTTATGTGGTGAATCAAGCCATTGTACTGGTATTGAGCTAATTCTTTTCTAATCCAAAGTGTGAAAGCAGCACTAAATTTGCCTCAGTTGCCGGATTTTCCAGGAGTTAGCTGTGATTTTCCACTCTGAAGCGCTCGGCAAAAATTGACCCTCGGTTTTTTTAATCAAAGAAGAATAGAGACAGAGCTGTAGTCTTGAGAAAAAGATGGGGTAAAGTCAAAAGACTTTTTCACAACTGGCACTGTTAAGACACAGAGAAGAAATGAATGAATGAATGAATGACAAGCAGAGCTGTGAGAAGACCAAAAGTAAAACAGTCCCTCTAGAAGAACACGTTGTGCTTTATTGTCAACGCTGGGTCAGGGTGAGGCTTCTTAGCTTCAAGAGATATTTATCTAATGCTAAGACAAGGAGAGGTTGCTACCAGTGCCATGTAAACCCAGTGTCAGATCCAAGGTATTGTACTTTACAGTACAGAACATTGCTTTTTAAAGTCAAAGTGTCCAAAGAAATGATAAAAGAATAATCAACCCTCTCATGACTTTTATAAAGAATAATTAAGGAATATTATTTTACATATTTTTTCCCATTATGTGGTGCATGTCTCCACATTTCATAATTGAATGAATAACTGAAAAAAAAGAACCAGCCATCCAAGCCAAGTCCCCTTAAGTAATCTTTAACTGTGTAGTGGAGTGATTGGTGGAAGAAGGAAATTGGGATTGGTGAAGCAGGAAGAGTTGTGCCTGTGGTCTGTCACAATAATGGGAAAGGCTCATCTTCTCATGCCTAAACTCAGACTAAATCTCCTTCATCCTGTATCCATCAGATTATATAAAGACTTCTCTTTGCCTGTCACCCATGCTTATGCAATATAGTGTTTTAGTTGGCATCACCTCACCCGTCTCTTTAAGCCAGGCGATATGTGTGTAATATGGTCGTAATGTATGATGTAAGGGGTCTGTTAAACCCGAGGGGATGTGACAAGACAACCGGGTATTAGTTTGACAGCATATTACAAATTACCTGGTAGGCAATTCAAATAAACAAGCGTAATGTGCTGGAAAGAAAAAGATCAATCTTTTCATGATCCTGATCTAAGTTTCATTCTGACCATCGTATTTATTGTGGCTCATGTTCAGCATTACGTTGTATTAGAATGTGGGCATTCCAGATTAGTTTTGTTTAGAATACACACTCCTTGCAACTCTTTTCAACCCTACTTTTTTCAACTCTTTTTTAACCCTCGTCTTTTCAGGTAAAGTATATGACGTCAGTTAGATTCCAATACAAGGTCATCATAAACCTCTCAGATGCCAGTCTGCAACTTATCAATAGGCAACATCAAGGCATTTCTGTGTGAAGGAAAATAAGCCCTATCACACACCCTGTGTGTACAAAAAATGTCACTGTGTCCTCAAAATTACAAGGTCAGAACATTGCTGCATGCATTTTGGGCACCCCTAGTGCACATCCTGTTCAGAGAACACATATCTATACATACATTAAGATGTCAAATATAAAAAATATAAAGTTGGGAAAAATGGCCTTGGTTTGTCTGTTTAATTGTTTCGTTTATCAGTAAAAGAATTGCTACATGGGAGAAATAATGACTCTGTAACATTAGATCGAGAATACTGTTTGTCTACCACTAGATTAAGGATTGTGACAAAGCCTGCAGGTGGTTATTTTGGTGAGGTCACCCCCAAAAAATGTCCAGGAATGGAATTGGAAACACGGCTCCTTGTAGCATATGTGTAACAGTATTCCTGTTTTACACCCTAAAAAAATAAAATAAAATCAAGTGACAACCCTTGTCATCGCAAGGTCACAGCACAGCATACCACAACAAAATTGGACCTCTGCTTTTAACCCATGCACTCAAACACTGTGCAGCAGGGAGCAGCTATTGAAAGCGCCCGGGGAGCAGTGACGGGGACGGTACCTTGCTCAAGGGTGCCTCAGGGCAACCTACTGGTGAGGGAATCTCAAAAGAACTGGTGATTTTCAAAAGAACCAAAACGGATGTGTTTTGTACACATCAGTACACAATAGTGGGATAGGGGTCCCTTTCCAAAAGGTAAGGGTTTTATTCGTTCATACATTTATTTATTTAATTTGCTTATTGGTTGACAAAAATTACACAAGATTTTGTCTTAATATTAATACTAAACTATGAAATGACAAGACAGCCTCAGCACTATCTGTGCCTTAATGACTATGGTGTGCCACTGACAGCACTGGGGTGAGGCATTGTTAAATCCAAAGATAGTGTAACTCCTAGTGTGCAGCATTAATGACTAAGTCTACTCCTTTGCTAAAAGTGTACCCTAACTTGTTCCTGTCTGACATTTTGCTATGGCTCCTTGGTCGTGATGTCTGGACAGCTGTAATAGACTGCAACATGGCGGCTCATTATTTGCACGGTTTAGAGGGCCTTCGTGGACGTGGGACCAGAATGGGTCGATTAAACGAGATTAGATTACATGATGCAGAACGATAGGTAGAACTTTCCAGTGGGCCCTTTGATCGATAATGTGCTCAGCATTGCCTTGCTTTCATCAGCAACAGCATTGCATAAGTACATGTGAGCCCCTCCAGGCCATCTCATTAAGGTAATCTTGCGCTCCTACTGCATATGCACGGAAGAGAAGCAAATGCACTGAGGGGCCATGAATTACCACTCACTGTGGCCCTTTCTCGCTGTTTCTTTTTTTTGCATAAACACTTTGCACAACAACAGGCCAGAATCATGTGAGATTGTTTTTCTGTGTGATTGCATGTGTGCACATGCAAATGTTTGTGTGCTTGTGTAGTATTGTGTGAATGTACTCGTCTGCAGTAAATACACAGAGGACAACACGAAGGAGAGGAGCTTAGCCAAAAAAAAAACTAAACAAAACAGGTTTGACCAACAGTGCTGAACAGTGGATCAAGATTCTTTTCTCAAAATGGTGCCTAGAAAAACAGTGAACTGTAGTTGTCCCTTCATCTCAACTCTCTCTGTCTCTCATTTTTTTCCTTCCCTGTTCTTCATTCTTTCGTTCTCTGTAGCAATACTAAAAACCTTAAACTGCCCTCAGCAGAATCAATGACCTAGTCACTGCATAGCAATGTGCCCTGCAATATTTATATTGAATTTCATGCTGTTGTCTTCCCCATGGTGACTTTAGATCTCTGTTCAAATTAGAGACCTAAGCAGCACTCCAAACACAAGAGTGGCATGTGTTTAAACATTCATGTGTTCTCCGACAATTTCTCTGTCTGATCTGAAACGGCTGCGGCTGTAAATAATTCAGCTCGGCTGTCTGGCACTGAACCGGGGTCAGGAGCAGCAATGGAGGGACATGCGTGATTGGCATGCCTGCCTGAGTCCGCTTCTCTCCTTCTGTGTCCATGGCCTGATTCACAAAAAAAGCTTGACGTCCATTAATGAGGCTCAATCTGCATGCCTACATGTCCATTAATCAACAGTTGCCACGGCTCTACAAACACATATTGGAAGGCAGAGATGTTCCAAATGGGAAATTGCTATTAGAGTGGGGTTGAGAGAGACAAATGTTACAGCAAATATTACATAGCTGTTATAGACTAGCATTTCTTAGACACCGATTACTATGGCTGTGTGTTTTGTGAGCATTGTTGACCTAGAGGAAGACGCCAATATGTGTTCTATGTAAGTGGAATTTTTCTCAGAGATAAACAGCAGAAGGCCTTTTGGTTTTGTTTGGGTGAAGTAGATGCAAATAGGAAACTACTCTTGTCTGAATAATGCAAAACACTGGATGCCTTGTTTATGTATGTAATTCAAGCATATATATATATATATATATATATATATATATATATATAGAGAGAGAGAGAGAGAGAGAGAGAGTGCTGCAGGATTACTATCTTTGTTTGTTTCATGCTACTTTACTCACTATCTGGTGCAGTGTTGGCCTACTTAAAGTCATTCACTGTATATGCTTGTAGGCAGGATAATGTTTTGCAGTTGGCAGAATTAGGCATAGCATAAGCTTTATTTGCTTGCATTACATTAAGCTGAGCTAGCCCATAAATAAGCACCTCTCTGCTTAAACAGGACTTAATCTACTTTTATGCCACCAATCCCCAGGTCTCAAACCATGCCACTGGGACCCCCATTTTGCATCTATTAATCTGATCATTAGCCAAGCCCTACACTCAGTGCTGCTTATTTACATAAAGCAAATTCATTCATCACATTATGGTAAAGTATTCAACCTAATATTATGCTTCTGGAATTATGTTCCATATAATTTATCTTAAATCTTATATCTTATGTCTATACTTAATTTAATTATAAATGTAATTATTTATATATATATATATATATATATATGTATATATATATGCTATATATATATATATATATATGTATATAATATATATATATGTGTGTGTGTGTGTGTGTGTGTGTATATACAGTACTGTGCAAAAGTTTTAGGCAGGTGTGAAAAAATGCTGTAAGCAAAGAACGCTTTCAAAAATGGAAGTGTTAATCATTTATTTTCATCAATCAACAAAATGCAGTGAATGAACAAAAGAGAAATCTAAATCAAATCAATATTTGGTGTGACCACCCTTTGCCTCCAATTCTTCTAGGTACACTTGCACACAGTTTCTGAAGGAACTCGGCTGGTAGGTTGTTCCAAACACGACTGTGTTTCAACCTCCATGTGACATTGATGATCATCAGCACCTGTTTGGTATCATTTTAATCATATTTTCAACCTTAAAAAAAAATTAATTAATTATGCGGGCTGTTTCATTGTTGGATGTCATTAAGGACAAGAGACATGGCTGCATGCAAGCTGTAACCTTCACCTTAAAATATTGCTGGCTTATATAGAACAGTAAATCTCTCTTCTGTGGATATGTGACTTTCTAGAATAGCGTAGTGTCTGCTCTAAACGTTTCACACATAAGCATCATGCAAGTCATAACAGATGTAAATGATACACAAACAGGGAATTACAACCAGTCTAAAGTTTTTTGGGAACCTGTGCTATAATTAAAGTGTTTACTGATAAGCTACTGGCTGGAATTCAGTCCAGGTACAATCACAGTGTTTGTAGCTTTTAGAGGTCTGAGAGTAATTACCCTTCAATCCATGGTATCTGTGGCAGCTTGGAGAAGATTTGCTATGACATGGTCGGTCAAATCTTTTACAGATTACTTTATAGAATCTATGAAGGAACATCTAAACCGGTTCAAATGGTAAAAAAAAAAAAAGAATTTTGTTCGGGTACCTAGATGCATGAGGTTTAAGTCAACTGCAAAGACAATAAGGTCAAGCATGAAATTCAACTTGTTGAATTCACAGCCTGTTACACAGCCTTAAGCAGGGATCTAGCTTTGTAGTTCAGAGAGGTCAATGAGCATATGTCCAGATTATTGGGAAAAGGTGGGATTTAAGAGAGGTGGTTTATTTTCTTACAGACAGTAATTCAAATACATTTTTACATTGTCTAAGTATCTTTTCGTTTTAGAGTCTATCAACAGTGTGACTAATATAAGAAAATTCAGAATTCGGTCTACATTACTGCTTTCCATCTCTATTCCTGGTAATTGTCCCTCTTGGAGAGTTTAGAACCAACCCACTGGGGGTCTTGCAATAACACTGATTATTAGAATAAGGTTTTTTAGATTAAGTTTGGAATGAAGCTCTGCAGCTTTACCAGGAGAAGGTTGATAACTACTGATCTATATTTCTTACAGCATTTGGTCTATATAATTATTTTAGTATGCCTATAGGATTCTGAGATGGCCCTGCAAGCAACTCTTAGTGATATAAATGTCGATGCTGTGGCAGAATGCTTAAAATGTTATTTTTCACTATTTTCTAACTTTTCAGCTACATTTAAAAAGCTGCAGTACTTAGATGGCACGAAAAGACACGTCAAGGTGAATTTGGAAAAAGGCCATTTTCTGCAGCGCAAAATTAAGTTCATGCAGATGAAACTGGCACCAATCCCAGTAAAATGACAGCCAACCAGCAGTGTCTCGCTCCATCTACATCTAAGGAACTACAGAGCTTCCTTTGATTATTTAGTCGTTATAGGAGATACATGGAAAGTTATTCCTCAGACAGCTGGACCACAGCATAATTTTGCAAATCTTTATTTTAATGCTGGTAAAACCTCTGGGGCAAGCCAGTTACTTAGTGCAATGTGATCCACAGAATGTCAAAACTCCTTTGATCGTTTAAAGGAAAAGCTTACCGGTGCACCTGTTCTCAGATTTGCTGATTTCATGCATCCTTTTATATTGGAGACAGATGCTAGTAGTTTAGTCAGAAGCTGTGCTTCATCAGCAACAATGTAACATAAAGAGAAAGATATTAAATGCAAGAGAGGGTTTAGAAATACAAAAAAAATGATGATAGTCTGAAATCAGAAAATGAGTTCAACTTAAAGGAAAAGAAAAAGCAACTGCGGTTTTATTTAGTATCATTATAGTTTTTTTGTTAACCTTTCTCCTTCTGGATAGCTGCATTAATTATATTTAACTAGTCTTCAAAACTATACTTTATTTCCAGCTATTGTTTCCAAAATCAATCTAAGAAGGAGAGTTGCCAGATTTGAGTTAAAAAAGTAAGTGCTATTTGAGATCATCAATAGTGGTTAATACTGTGGAGAAAAGGAAGGATGTTTACTCTCATTATCAAATGATTTAAGTTATATATTTTGAAATTCAAGGTCTAATTAATCTTTAAAGTATTAGGGCTGCGACTAGTTATCTTTTATACCATTACTTTAGTAATAATTATGTCTCCTCCTCTGGCTGCTATTTACTCATGATCACCATCATTACTCGATTTGCATCCCCTGCTTAATTTTTACAGTCTGCAGTGGGTGGCACCGTTATTCATCATGGGAAGGTCCTGGGTTTGATTCCCAGGTGGGACAGTCTGGGTCCTTTCTGTGTGGAGTTTGCATGTTCTCCCTGTGTCTGTGTGGGTTACTAAGAGCTCAAGTTTCCTCCCACAGTCCAAAGACATGTATGTCAGGTGGAGGTACTAAATTGCCCCCTAGGGGAGTATGTGTGTGTGTGTATGTTTTTGTCTGTGTGTCTGCCCTGTGATGGACTTGCGACCTGTCCAGGGTGCTTTCCCTTTTCTTGGATAGGCTCCAGCACTGCCCGTGACCCTTCCAAGGATAAGCAGTTATGAAAGTGGGTGTGTGACTGATATTATATTATTAAGTTACATGATTGCTGCTGTAGATTTTATTACTATACCTGCGGTGTGTAGTTCTCCACACAGTCCACACTACTGCAAACAAGAGATTTTATCTTTTCTATTTTTGTTTGGTAGAGATCGCTCTCTCTAGGAGGGAAAACGCACCATGGCAGAAAGGGCAAGATTTCTGTAATACATCATCAAACACGTTGTAATACAAAACATGTGCTCTGTACCTCATTTATTGGCAAATTACCTCAAGATCTAATTTGTAAATCTAAATATATTCATTTGAAAGTTGGATTTTATTATCATAATATTAAAAAATGTTTTCTATCTGATTGGAATGAAATTAATTTAGAGCACAATGAAATGGGATGAATATGCTTAATATTTTCTTTATTTGAGCTCAGTATATTCGCATATTTAGATATATGCTAATATATGCTAATATGAAATTGTTGGCATATTTATTGCTTAGCTTTGTCAAACTAAATTAAACCTTAAATGGTGACACTTTTCTGATTTTAAAAGCTATTTGGCAAAGTCCAGAGTTTGTACTTTTTCTGTTGCAGTGGTTAGGAAATGAAATACTTATTTCTTTGAAAAACTGTAGACAATCCCATTTAAGAGAATTCATGCAGTCTATGGAAGATTTTGGGGGCAAAAGAAGGCCATGAGTCTGTCTTGTAGTTCGGTGTTTTTGAAAGAATGGTTTATAAAGTATAGCTGGCTGAAAGGTAACATTTGTCAATAACTTTGAGGCTAAAATGGCAATATAGAAATATGCAAACTTTAAAGTGTAAAAAAGGAGGTTCATCCTCATGGGAACACCCAGTATGAGATATTCAATACAACCTTGCACAGTTTTCTTCGCAAAGTTTTAAGCATTTGTCAGTTTGTCTGCGCTTAAAATGTGACCATTCTTTGCTACAATCAAACATTCTTTTATCTCTTCATCGATGAGATTTTCACCTTTTTGTAGAGGTTCTGCAGGGAAACAGCACACTGCAGATCAGAAGTGTGATCATTTGGCAGACATCTCATTGGGAAAAGCAGTTCAATGAGTAATTTCCCATAACATGGATGTTCATTGACTGCCGGCTGAGTTAACCAGCTTGTGTATCTTAGAAATAATTGAGCAGAAACAAAATTGGAGATGCTTGGTTGGAGGTCTGATCATGTGATTGCACCACAGGTATGACATTCACAAAACTGAAGGAACACTATAAGTCTGACATTGTTGAGGCTATACGTTGTCTCTCTGCCTATATCCTCAAAGTCCAGGTTTCTGTGGCCTCTATAAATTCATAGGATGAGTTGTACCTAAGTATAGCGCACTTATACATTACATGTACCGGTTTCCAGTTGTGCATTGTTTTCCAGCAGTAAGAAAAATATATTTTCCGGGCTATTTTCTAAGCTGTATAATGAACATATGTACTACTGCAGTAAAAACAGAGTTAGGTTCTCACAGTTAAAGTGGTTAAGAAGTGTGATCAGCATGTTTATTGCCATGCAGGCAGTAGAGAATGTAACCCAGTGGTTTTAAAATGAACTTTAATTCCTTAAACCATTATGTGTACAGCACTTTATTAGCAGTTCTTCTTCAACACCGGCCGCAGGATGTTGATTTTAGCTGTCTCTGTGCTAAATACCTGCAAGCTGTGACTATTATTGCACTAGAAAGGTTCTTAGTCTCTCCCAAATATTCATGGCAACACTAAAAATCCTGTTTTCTATTTGTGGAAATGTGTATAAAAGGTCTGAAAAGATTATTTATTAATTTCACGTAATGGGTTGCAAGGATGACATGTTTTTACAATTTCAGTGATTCTGTAGCTAGAAATTGTGTCTTTGTTAATTATAGTTATGAATTGATTTTCGTGTTTTGTTCTAAAACACAGTCATACTATCGGTGCCCTACCTTTTCCAGTTAAATTCATTGAAATTAAAAAATGAACTGTTTTGGAACCACTCTTTTGAGCTATTTATTTGGAAGCATCAACAAGTAACAGCTTCAGGCTTATTGAAAAAAAAAAGCACAGTGTTGTAGCGTTTGTTTTTTTGGAAACATGGAAACATGTATCTTAGAAAAATCTGACAAAATTTGGTATCTGATATATTTACAAATAGTTTCTCCCTCATAGTCCACAGTATTCATGGTGCCATGACATACATGATTTTATGACAGATCTGAACTGAATGAGTACGAACTGCCCGTCTCCACTGTTTTATAATAGGTTTTAAGTACAAAACAGCCTTTCTCATAGCCATTTCAAAGCCTTTCAAACAGCTGGCAAGTAAATTTAATTTCAGTTCAAATCAACACACTTTTGATAGCATTTGTTTAGCAAAGAGAGACTAGTTTAGTCATTTAGGAAGCATATTTTCAGTGTTATCATACATCTGTATCTTTTTGATACCTTGTTGATTTAATAGTTTGAATGAATTTTAGCTGACTGAAGTATTACAAATGCTCAGCAAATACCCCAAAACATTTGGCAGCTCTTTTGCCAAAAGCCTTTTTTTTTTTTTTTTTTTTTTTTTTTTTAGAACAAGGAAAATGATTCCCTAAGATTCCCAGTTCTGCTTGTTTTGTCTTTTTCATTAAACTGTTTTGGGCACATTTGCTACATACTGATGTGTGATAATATTAATAAAGCATGTAAAATATTATAGCCTTCAAAAAAGATACAGTATACAGTACTGTGCAAAAGTGTGAGGCAGGTGTGAAAAATGCTGTAAACAAAGAATGCTTTCAGAAATGGAAGTGTTAATCATTTATTTTCATCAACCAACAAAATGCAGTGAATGAACAAAAGAGAAATCTAAATCAAATCAGTATTTGGTGTGACCACCCTTTGCCTTCAAAACAGCATCAATTCTTCTAGGTACACTTGCACACAGTTTTTGAAGGAACTCGGCTGGTAGGTTGTTCCAAACATCTTGGAGAACTAAGCACAGATCTTCTGTGGATGTAGGCTTCCTCACATCCTTCTGTCTCTTCATGTAATCCAGACACACTGGATGATGTTGAGATCAGGGCTCTGTGGGGGCCAGAAGAACTGATGCTGGTTTGAAGGCAAAAGGTAGTAACACCAAATATTGATTTGATTTAGATTTTTCTCTTGTTCGCTCACTTTGCATTTTGTAAATTGATAAAAATAAACAATCATTATTTCTATTTCTGAAAGCATTCTTTGTTTACAGCATTTCTTCCACACCTGCCTAAAACTTTTGCACAGTACTGTGTATATAATATAGATATATATATGCATTGTGTGTGAGCAGTAGGTTGAGCATGGAGTTCAAGAGGGCAGAGCAGGCTGGAGTCAGACAGACTGTGTCAGTACTCAACATACTGAAACAGTGCTTAATGGCACATTACCTAGGTAACCAGGTAGAGGGTGCACTGTCTTTAGTGTGTCTGAAGAAACTCTGAGGTTTCTTCTCTTCTCAAGATGAATTACAATGACAGACATGAAATGTATAAGGCATTTTGAAGGCAGGCATTGGGGATGTTCACAAACTCAAAGAGAAATTTCAAACAAACAGAGGAAAGTCAATGATTTTGCCTCAGAGGGATGCAAGAGGCTTTGTGGTGTGACTGCCACTCAGGAAATATGAGCTAATGGAATTAGATACATAGCCGACATGTAGTAAAAACTGAGCTGGGAATTTCTTTGTGAGAATCTGGCCTAGTACAGATGTGACTGGTATCAGTGGAACTATGAATGTCAAACTTTCAGAATGACCAAAGTACCAGCTTTAAAAAGTCAATCAGTAGATCAGTGTGCAGTCTAAAGTTTGCCCTCAGAACATGGAGGATTTCTTTTGCCAGACTACTTTTTAATCTTTTTTCTTTTTTTCCTTCTTTATTGATCGGGTAGGTTCTACACAAAAACATGCTTGCTTTCTTTGACTTCTGTTCTCATTCTGTTTTTTTTGTTTGGTTTTTTTTTTCTGGTTTTTTTATTGCTCAGTATGTAATATAGATGCTTTCCATGAAGTATAGTATAGGCGTGGAATGGCAAGGAATGGCAAGGTCAAAATGCAGAAGGAACAAGGAACACATAAGCATGGGATCTGGAGGTACAGCTCAGTAATGCTCGTTACATAAGAATTCATGAAGAATGGAAGCAAACCGTGGAATATATATGTAAGTCCTAATGAGTCCATGAAGAAGGAACCGGTGTGGCTGGTAATGAGCAGGAGGTGCTGGAGCAGAGCCAGTCCAGAGCAGAAGAACAGGTATAGAGGCTTCCTGACACAGCACTTCATGTTTCAGGGAACATAAATATATCTTGGAGTCAAATAATGGACAAATAAATGTATCTCAATAATATGTGTATGAATAAATGTGCCTTAGCCCTTCTTTCAATGTCTCCTCAGTCCTAAACCTGTTACACAGCTAGTCTGCAATCATGTGGCTATTTGGGAGCAAATAATTCTGTTGACATAAAGAATGTGAAAGTGTGTGGTATGAATTTATATGCTGTGACTGTCCATCAAATAACCTACAGTCCTTACATGCATAGATAGTCAATAAATGGGGGTGCATTAAATCCACAGAGAGAAAGTGAGCCCTGTCTATTCAATTAGTTTGTGTGTGTTTGTGTGTGTGTGTGTGTGTGTGTGTGTGTGTGTGTGTGTGTGTGTGTGTGTGTGTGTGTGTGTTTTTTCAATGGTAGGCCTTTCAGGTTTCAAAGCATCGATACATTTATTATTCCGCCTGGCTGGTCAGGCACCTCATTGGGCCTGGGCAGAGCAGAGACTCACTGAGGAATTAATCTGCAGAGAGAGTCATGCTGAATTACAGCCTTTTCCCTGCTTTACACTTCCAACATCCCCTTCTTTTGCCTTGCAGCACAAAGCCCTAAGAACTAAACTTTGCATCGTCCTACGTGTGTAGCATTTTCTCTACAGAGATCAACTAAGCTTATATATATATATATATATATATATATATATATATATATATATATATATATATATATATATATATACATATATAAGCTTATATGAAGGCCTACCAGTATAAACACTTTTACACACACACACACAAACTAATAAATATATTTGTAAAGTGACTATTTTTATCATTGGTGAAACACACAGCAAAGCTCAACCTCCTTTTTATCTATACAAATCGTGCAGCATTGGGTAGATATTTTAAGTACCCAGGGAGCAGTGATGTGGACGGTACTTGCTTAAGGGTACCTCAGAACTTTAGCTTCCACTAGTCTGCAAATTCAAGGGCACCTTTGACACCCCACCAGTACTGCTAGGGTCTTACATGTTACATATTTATTTAGCATTCACTTGAAAAAGTCAATTGTCTAGAGATGTTTAAACATTTGCATGTGACTAGCCACCATCTATATCTAATAGACATAATAAAACACTCATACTGGCAGCCAGCACGTTTCAGGAATTTATAGTTAATGGTCATTTTTGTGCTAAAGACTAGTCTAGGTGAGAAAGGGTGTTCAATTGGGGAACAAGTGTATTCAGTTGTGCACAGTGGGAAGAGAGGAAAGTTCACATGATTACCTCCTCCAAAGAGTCTCACATCTCTAAGATACAGAAGTTAGTCTGACGTTTAGTTTTCTACCAGCTCACAAAAAAGGATTTAAATTGCCTGCCTTACACTAGCAACCCGGAGGAAAGCTGATAACTAATAATGCAGAAGCGTGCATTGGCATGACATATGCTGGAGTTTCAGACCCGATCTATTCTTCTAATCACGCAGAACAGATTATAAGAACAAAAAGAAACAAAAGCTTCTACTTAAAAATGATTCTACTAAGAGACAACAAACTAAAAGATAAGATTTACGATATGAATGCATTTCAGATTTAACGTCTACTTACAAAACATTTGAACCCAGATGAAGGATCATGCTTAGTATCTAAGAATGGGTGGGTGGTATAAAGTAATAGTCACATGAAGGTCAGGACCAAAACCAAAGCCCAGCAGAGCACTGTCCAGAAACATGTAGACTAACCTAAACTAAGAATCTATAGTTATGACATGTTAGTTTTTTAGCTTTTAAGAAAATATGTATCCAGAAACTTCCAGCCGATTCTTTAGCTTGATAAATTTTTAACCAGTAAGTTAGTCTGAAACGTGACCCTGCATCAAATGAATACCTGAAAGGATGTGTTAACACAGTAAAGGAAACTGGACAAATGAGTGTTTGTGGAGGCCTGTGTGACCAGATGGGTCAATGTGAGGGCTGGCTGACTCACACCACCTCTATGCCACTAATGAGCAGTAGCCTCTCTGCTGTTGGTTTGTATGCATGGATGTGTGTAGTGTGAAGTGTAGTGTGGTGATGTGTGTGTTTTGTGTGTGTGAGTGTGAGTGTGTGTGAGTGTATGTGTTTGTGCATGTGCTTGTGTGAGCAATGAGGAGGTGGCAATGCAAGTAAACAGAACCCACACAGCGCTTGTTAAAGAGGAAGTCAAAGACTGGTCTCTGCACACACTCTGTGGGTAATATTAAGCATTATCTTTATTCTGTGTTTTGTACCTATTTACACCTACTTTTGAGGAGTTGGGCTGTGTCAGCAATTTGGGCATCAGACAGAGGTATTAAAGTAGAGGAGAGGGAGAGAATTAAGACAAAACAGAGATAAAGGAAAGAGAACGAAGGAGCTGCGCACTAATGTGCGAAGAGAAGGAGGAAATGAGAATAGGCTGTTTGAAGGCATAGAAAGGAGAAAATGAGGAGAAGATTGGGTCTGGGTGCCAGTGTGGCAAGCTGGGAGTGGCTTGAAAGAGTCATGCTGAGGCAGCTCCTACTGGGCTCCAGCTGTGATCTCTCTGAAATTTAATGTGCACTTTCCCTAGTAATTATCTTTACATATGTGCTTTTTTGATTAGTTGTAAAAGAGACGTTTGGAGAGTGCAGATAGAAGCTAAAACAGGCGGAGGTCACAGACCTGACAGTCATCCCTCACTGTCCTTTGAAGAGTGAAAAAAAATGGGACGAGCTAATATCTCCTCTTGAGAGATAAAGAAAAAGAAAAATATAGCCTTGTAGAAAAGAAAGGTAACTTCAGCCTAAGGGATATTCCTTTGTCTTTGTTCGTTGTTGTTGTCTGTCATCCTCTTGCCATTATGTTAGTGCAGTAGATCCTTCCCTAATATGCATTATATTATCAAACCTGATTATTCATGTTATACTTTAGTGCTACTGTTTCAGACTATCTGCTATGTTATGTCTCTAATCAGTCTTTATATGAGTCTGTCAGTCTGATTTCACAGACTGGGTCTCATTTGTTGCATGATTAGGATTTACCATCGCCACTTATCAGCTTTGTAGTGAATGCTGATAGCGAGAACCTAGATGGCAGTATAATTGAGTGATGCGGGATCAAAGAAGTCATTAGAAAAACTGGCACCTGCTCTATACAGCTTGCCAAGACCTGCAGTAGTGATAAGCGATTGTGAAAAGACATCCCATATTCATATCAGCTCAATAACTGAGCATAGCACTCACATATGCTGCTGTCACTCATTTGCAACAGGCTAACTACTGAGTAGGAAAGAGAATTGATGTTGCCATGCATGAAACCATAGGGAACTCCTATGAAAAGTTATACATGTAACACACTGCTTTGAGCAGCAATCTGGCTTGAGAAAAAAAATTGCATGCTTACAATTTAATGTCTGGTCATCGCAACGAGGGCAAACGGACATAATGTTTTACTAAAACTTAAAAGACTGTTTTAATTAGATTTTAATGAAACTTAAAAATCCGTGTCCGACTGGCGGCTGCTGGCCAGAGACTCTAATCAACTTTCTGATCCTCCACGCCCCATCAGACTAGACAACATGGCGTGACCGAGCAGAGAGGCAATATCGGTGCTGCTCTTCTCTGCATCAAAGGCCCTGCCGAGAGTGGGTATGCATGTTAAACCTGTCAGAGCAGATAAGCAGCAGAATAAATCCAATTCTCCACCACGTGGGCTTCAGAACTCTTCCATTGGCTTATATGGACTCAACAGTAAGCGCTCATCTATGGATTTTTATCCTGTTACTTAAGATTGATGCCGAAATGGGACTTTAAAACTCATTAATGGCATTTTATTACGTATTAACATGTCAAACCTTTGATGCATTTTAGACAATGCTACCATGGCAAAGAAACTAATTTTATTATACCCCTGATTTGTTCTTTTTGTACATGGGATGGTGGTAACATCAGATTGTTCCCATTAGATTCTGCTGTGATGGGGTGTTTCCTTTCTGTCATATCAAGCACAGGAAATGCTGTGATAATAGTTAATGACCGCGAACGGCGATCAGAGCAGCCCCCCCAAAGTGTAGATTTAACAAAATAGTGCGGCCAGCCTTAGTGAATTGGCAGTGTAGGTGGAAAGTGTTTGATACAGCAAGAGGAAATTGCTTGAGACCCGACTGAGACCTGGCTGAGGGAAAAAAAATACTGAGAGCTAGAAGCACACAGGAAAAAAATTAATAAGCATTATAGTTACTCCATAAAACAAACCTGCTCTAGAGATATGCCTTACATGACCAAAATCTATATTGTAAAAAGCCATGGGGTTGTTATTTCATGTGTTTAGCCTAAATGTCGCACCCTGCAAAGTGCAAGAAACACATTGCTGCTGTATAGCTGCTGTCAGTCAGAACTATAAAGAGGGATTTCTCAGAGGGATGCTAAGCAGGTGTCAAATTTTGGAAAACAAACCTCCCTTATTCTTTTACAATACCTGAATATGCTCATTACTGGAACAAAAAATACAAGATAGGATCTAGCTCCATGCAGTTGCAGCTGGAGCTAAAAACAGCTATAAATGTTTGCCAGATCCACAATGATTGAGGATTTAGAAGCAATATAAAATAAACAAAACATTGGCTACGGACAAAGATCCTATATGCTTGTGAGAATCCAAGAGACATTTGGAAATGAAAAATGGGCAGTTAAGGGATAGTTATGAATAGAACTCTCATTAGGGCAAAATTGCATTTGAAAAACAATGTTCCAGTTTTTCTCCATTTGTCAAACAAAGCTTATACCTTCATGCTTGTTCTAGTGGACAGTGATGTATATTTATAACCGTTATAAAATACTTTAGTGTATTTTCTGATTTATTCATCGCTTCAACTTCAGAGTAAAGGTTATTTGTAAAACTTGGGACAGCTGTGAATTGCTATTGATTGGCTTCTAATTTAATTCTCCCAGCTGTGCTGCTAAGGGCTATCTGTTCTCCTCCCTGCAAGCGGGCCGAAAAAGATGCATGAGCTCATGCTCCTAGTGTTCTCTGGGCACAAAAATATATATGACCCCTGATGCTCAATTACCTGTGTATTACTTTGGCTGCGTTCTCACAGTGAATTATGTCTGGCACAAAGTCAGGCTGCAGGCCCAGCCTCTTAAGCTCTGATCCTCCTCCCCCTCCAAGTAGAGCCTGTCCGCTCCACATGGACGAGTAGTTTCTGTGGAGGCCGTAAACAAGCCTCTCAGTTTGTTGCCTGCGGCAGCTGTTGCTGAGCCAAGTTGAGGTGTACCATTCACTGTGAAAGAGAGAGAGAGAGAGAGAGAGAGAGAGAGCGAGAGAGAGAGAGAGAGAGAGCGAGAGAGAGGTTTGTACATCTGAGTCAGGGAAGACCTTAATCCATCACCTCCAGCTGACTGTGAAGAGTGCCCAAACCTGGCTCCCTGCCACTTACATCTGAGCCTGCCTTCTGCGTCATAAGGGTGTGTTTGTGTGCATACGCAAGTGTAGCATGAATGTACAAATTCATTATTCCGAATAAATAGAACTCAACAGACAGAAACAGTAAAATTGTTGTATTACATTATTATTCAGTAATCGCTCTTCTTTTCAGAAATGTAACATGTTTAGATAATTATTGAATAGCTCTATAATTAATTTGGTTATAAAAATGGCTGCTTTTGCCAAAAAGATACTGTGTATCACAAAAAGCATAGCTGACTTGTAATCATATTCTTCTCTCTGTATATTAAGGTTCTATAAAGAATAACATCCAACAGGTCCATCATTCATCAACACATTTTTACATTTTAAAACACCAATAATGATATATATGTAACTACGTGATTATCAGATTTTTTTTTTTTTGCAGTTTTAGCAGTCTTAAATAACCAGTGTATGACAGCCTTTAAGCACTGGAGTGAGTGACATCTGTCATGTGGTGTAACAGCTCTGTGAGCAGCTGCAGAGATTCTGGAATAAAGTTTAAAGTTGTGGATGGTGAGCAATGGCCAAGAGTATGCCGCTGCCCACAGCACTTATTCTAAGTAATGTGTAAAGGGAAGCTGAGAGTGAAACTGGGAAAGCAGAGACTTCTGTGTAGGTGTTAAGAACCTCTGAACTTTGCCAGCGCTCTAAAAATATAGTGATATTTATCAGACAGAAGTAATTATAGTTTCACTCTCTCAAATTATTCTTTCGTAAGTGCTGCACTGAATTACAATGATTTTATTGGATCAAAACACCTTCTTTAAGATGTGTGAAACCAACAAGTCACATGAAAAAATAAATTATCTTGGCGCAATGGCACCTGTAATGGGGTGGGATATATTAGGCAGCAAGGCAACAGTCAATTATTGAACTGATCTATTAAAAGCAAGAAAAATATATAGAAAAATAAAAGCATAATTTGACTGACTGTGACTAGGACCAAATTTGTATGACTAGTCAACTGGTTCAGAGCCTCTTCTTGTGTGCACAATGGGAACGTGAGCCCACAGAACTGAACCATAGAGCAACAGAAGAACAGAATCTCATGCATCATGCTATACACCTGAAAAGAACCTTTTTTCCTACATTATTTCCATGAATGTTACAAGAATCTGTATTGGTAATGTATATACTGCATATATTCCAGATAAACCTAAACTTAACCCTACATTTACATCTAATTCTCATCATAAACTTATAAACTCATTTTGCTGTGGATAAGCAATGTGACATCAAATAATTTACTAGAAATAAAGAATGTGTAGATGATCTCTAGGATGATTGTCTTTTTTATCTCTTTTTTGTAAATCCCTACGACTCACCACCACCACCAGCACCACCAATTGAGTTCTCTTTTCTTAGAGTGAAAGCCCAATTCTGTCAGTCTCTGTTCTGCTCTCTCTGCACACAGCATAGGTTCAATGTCAGGCCATGTGGGTGCCTAAGTGCTTTTTTTTGTATGCATGTGTACAAGTGTGCTCGCTACTGAATGTGTGTGTATGTTGTTTGTGCATAAAGTGTGTTTATGTCCCTTCAAGCACATTAGCATTTGCGATTATTTGAGCTCAATCACCCTGAATGTAGCTGACAGGATTAACATTGTGGAGGCAAATGTCAGAATCACACATGTCGCTTACAAAAGGCAACAACCTCTTTCTTTACTCAAAGCCATTTTAAAATGCCACAGTGTGCCAAGTTTTAAGAGGAGTGGTCACATGAAAAAAATGAAGCTTTTTATCTGACCAGATGAGGGGAGTATCAGAACAGATGCATAAGGGCTAATGATGAGGAATAAGTGCATACTGGAAAGCCTCTGGAGGCCTTGTTTTTTAACAGTGCAGGAACTGTATTTTGGTGCGAGTAGTACACTTACCCACTCATACCTGATGCATTCCATACCTTCTGAGTATATAATCTTCAGGCCTAAAAATTTATTTAACAATATCCCATAGATGTTATTTGTCTTCTTCAGTTTAGAAAGTGGTTATACACCTATCATCCATAACATTAAAACCACTTAGCTAATATTGCCTTGGTGCCCATAGGTGCCGTCAAAACATGGACAACAATTATTAGGCAGGAACATGTTGATTTGGTAAATACTGGGCTTTGAGTAGTTTTAAAAGTTAATGAGTGTTTATAGAACTATAAAAAAAAGAATATTTCAATGTTAATACACAAGTTTAAGAACAGTTTAAATGTCAGCAATGTATTTGTATTATATGTCATTCTTTAAAAAAATAGATAGTATAAAATAAAGTTTATATATATATATATATATATATATATATATATATATATATATATGGATGGATGGACAGAGATAGATAGATAGATAGATAGATAGATAGATAGATAGATAGATAGATAGATAGATAGATAGACTGGTTGATTGATTGATTGATTGATTGACTGACTGACGGATGGGCGGGTGGGCGGACAGACAGACAGATAACTGCAGTTTGGTTTCTGTAAGCTGTAGGCTGTTTGTGAAACTCTACTTACTGTCTGGTTAACATTTATGACACTGTGTAAGGTTCCCTTTGGTATAATTGTAAGACAAGCAGAACAGAACAAATGAAAACAACCTTTTTGTCGAGAGCAGCAACACTGGTTCATTAACTTTATTATTGAAAACTGAGACACCATCCGATACTGCAATGCTGTGATTTGTTTGAGACATATTTTGCAATTGAATTGTATCACTACCGTCCAGCACTACTCAGGTCTTTCCAAAGCCTCTGTAATGAATCCGCCAACAGACTAATGGGGGCTTCTGCCTGTCTAATTGGCAAGCTATGCTTCTCAGCCAACCACAGAGGGAGCTTCAATGGGTAAATTTCCAGGATAGCAGGAAAATAAGAGAGGGAGCATGAAAAAATTCAACACCAATAGACAAGTATCCCTTGAGTAATTTCACATCTGCTTGTCTTGCTTCTACCACACAAGGTTTATCATTCGAGCAGAAGCGAGCACAACCACATGAAAGAGTAAAAGTGTTGCCATAACATAAATATTTCTAACTGTAACTTGCGGCCTTGGGAAATATTCTTCTCCTCTGCATATTCCATGTATCAGGAGCTGTTTTGGATGAACCACTGACAAGGGACCAACCTTTCCAGCTTTTGCCACCTTTTCACCGCAGGTTAGCACTTCAGCGTATGTTCAGTCTTTGTGCTTGCATTTGTGCGTCAACAAATCACATTCGGAGGGCTTAGGGCAAAGTGGCTTTGCCTCTAGTGCCCTGATGCATGGACCACACAAACTGCCCATGCTGTTATTGGCATGCACCATTGGCATGACCGATCAGTAAAAGTGGCAAGAAACTTTATGAAGTTTCATAAAGGCCAGCTGGTGATTTGTTAAATGTCTGCTATAATTTGAATCTAGCTAAGGCTGCAAAAAATGTCATAAACATATGTCATGAGTTTTTATTTGGCCTGTGGCGCCCACATCACCAGCAGCCACCAACAATTAATTAAAGATTGACAATATAGAAGTCTGTGTGAAACCCTTAGGCATCAAAAGAATGTACAAATCTGCCAGTGCACATGTCTCAGTTTGAAGAAAAATATCATAAAGCATTCTGTACTACATCTGAGCAGTGAGTAGGCTGCCTTTGTTTACAATTTTTAAAGGTAATAAAAGGTTGCTTCAGCTTTATGTACTTAGTTTCTTTAATAGAGCCCACGGAATGCTCATCCAAGGTCTCTATGCATGTTACCATTTCATTATTCACTGCGATAAACCTCACTGAAAATCACAGAATATCCCATAGGCATTTATAAGTCAAGTTCCGTTTTGCTCTACAGGTAAGAGCTAAAGGAGGAAGAGGATTGAAGAGAAAGGTCATTTCAGAGATAAAGTATGTGCATATGTGGAGGAGAAAAAGATAAGAAGTCCATTTAATTGGCTAGCCAACATGGTCAATACCAATGCTCTCTACCTTTGCCCATTTTTTGAAATCATGATGCATATCTAATAACTATCTTCACTTGATTAGTAGAGAGAGAAGAAGAAGAAGAAGAAGAAGAAGAAGAAGAAGAATTCTAAGATTCATATTCTGCTCTCATTCTGGACTGCAGTCAGAAAGCATGAAATGCATCAGTTCATGGTGAAGGACAAGGATTGATTTACAGTGGTGCACCTGCAGTCTTTGATAGAGTGGGGAGAGTTTTCTTAAAACATTATCTCAGTATGTAATAAGGAGAGGACGTGATTGAAGCCGTGCAACTGTGGGTCTTGACATGAGATTGCGGGCCATCTCCCACACTGTCTCTGTTTTCTTTTTTTTGCGAAGTACCAGGTGTTCACTGATCTCACTGATAAACTGAGTTACAGGGTACATCACCACTGAGCGGTGGATTAATACCACTTCCAGCTGTTGAAAGATCCAGCAGTTTTGTTATTTAATTGAGCTAACATTAGCATGGTGTCATATTTGTTGCTGTCATTTGCATCCTGCCTACCTACTTGTTGTCCAGTAGTGTATAATTTTTTAAACAGAAACCTAACAAGAGGATGGAGAGGAATAAATGGCATTGTCAATTGACCTCTTTACTGGAAATAATGCACAGCAAAGGATTTTCCATTTAAAAAACAAAATGATGTCAGAAATGGGTGCAATCCATCTTAAAATGTAATCAGCATATACCTATACTCCTTGCCTCTCTTTTATTTATATGCCTGATTGCAATCATAACATTGAGGAATGTGAAATGCCGTGCACATATGAGATACACTGATTTCATGTCATCTGAAGTACTGCACTGGGGAAAGCGATATAGCTTTCTGCTGATTACATTTCAAGGTGGGCTGCATTCAGTCCTGACACAAATTCAGCATTTTGTTTTCCAAATGCAAATCCTCAAGTATTGTTTTTCAGTAAAGAGGTCAAGCGACCGGAAAACAGTGTAATAGAGGTTTTGCTATTTCATTTTGGCTCCTATTCTGCTTGTCATATGGAAAGTAATATTATGTCTGCATATATTTCAAGTTTTTCCACATAAATGGTACCAATTCCTCTCAAGGGGCACTCTATACAACAGTGTTCTACAGTCAAACAAGATTCTTGCCACTTTGTAATGCTTGTCCTGCATAGCAACTGTCTCTAAGAAAGAAGGCATCTGTAAGTGGGGCATGGATACATTAATAGCTAAAGAATTAAACCTTGTTTTTGCATTAAATAAAGAGAGAGAGGTTTAGGAATGATAAGAGTTTAAAGCAATTACTGCTATTACACTTACTGAAGGGCCACGAGAGGGTTCTTTAAAGAAGATAAGATTTTAAACATATCTGAGACCACTGTGATCCCAGCTTTTGGCTTGGATTGCCTGTGAAAAATGACCTCATTTGTACTTCATTTATTGCAAGAAAAGAAGTGCATTCTGTGTATATGTGAGAGAAGTTTTGCAGGTGCAAAATCATTTTTCCTATTCTTCTTTTTCCTATTGTCATTCTAAACAAGAATGGTCCTATATAAGCACTACATTAGCATACAATTAATGTTAAGAAAGTGTTTTCCTTTGCTTATAACAACTTTTTAGGAGATGCAAAGTTTTGTTACACACTTGAGACTGTATTTATTGTTCATGACCTAAAAATATTGCGCCACACAAGAGCTTGACAATTTGTGATAATCTTCAACAGCTCTTTCTGATGAGAGTGAGAAGCAGCCTGGTCTTGTCTGGCTGCCTCTGGTCTTGGCAGTGTGTGGCGTGTCTGAGTGAGGAGAAGAGAACCCCTCCTTCTTCCTGTCTTTATTTACAGCAGCTTGAATGCCTTGTTTTCCCTCTTATCTTAGCGGCTTTGAACAGCACCTGTGTCTTGAATCTGCACCATGGTAACATGATGGTGAGTCAGAGAAAAGGCTGGGCTGTGCTATTCTCTTTTTCTCCATTCCTCACTCCCTCCATCTCTCCACACCCTCCCAGACCTGCAAGCAGCTGCTGATGCTCAAGCGAGCCGATAGACCCAACAGAAGCCAGTTTGCCAAGGTCTATTTTTATATGGGTGACACGGTTCATCAGAGTTAGCATTGTTTATGTAAGCTTATTGCACATGCAGTAGAACTGTTATAATTGGTGAGTGGCTATATATTTCACATCAAACCAGAAAAAAATTTTGACGTTAGCAAGTTAAGATTTTAAATAAAGCAAGGTCATCTCGTGTTTTAGGAGGGAAAACATCAATGTCCTGCATATGTGACAAAACTTTTTTATACAGTCACAGCAGAGCATACATTTATATTTCTTCCTGTCTTCTGCATGTTCCTCTTTCACTCTGACTGCATGCTTGTCCTCCTCACCACATGTAAAAACCTCCTTTTTGGCCTTTTTCTTCTTGTCTGGCAGCTTTATCCCCAACATTCTTCTCCCAGTAAGTTCCTCGTCTCTCCTCTGCACATGTCCAAACCAAGGCAATCTTGTGTCTTGCTTCTTGTCTCCAAGCAATCCAACCTGAGCTGCCCCTCTAATAAACTTGTTCCTAATACTGTCTATCCTTGTCTGTCTGTCCTAGACTTTCATTCCTCTCCACTTTAGAGCATATCTCCACCTCTCCATGGTATTCTCAGACTGCTCCCTACTCTCACAACAGATCACAATGTCATCTCGTCATCCACGGGGACGCCCATCTAATCTCATCTGTCAAATCATCCTTTGCCATTGCAAACAAGAAAGGGCTCAGCACTAATGCTTAATATGATCCCACTTTAAATCCATCTGTCACTCTCACTGCAGAACTCACCACTGTCACACTGCCCTCATGCATATCCTGTACACCATTTGATCCTTGACTCTTCCTCACTTTCCTCCTCTTCTTTACTTCCTATAATTAATATAATATAAAAATATAATTAAAAATAAATAACGTCTTTCTAAATATTTCCATTGCTTTATCATGATTGGTTTTAACATGTTGGTTTCTTAAATAAACCTGGCTTAATATTATTTATCATTTATTATCATCATATCAAGTATATCATTTCATTTGATTCATCTGACTGTAGGAACATGTTTTAATAAAGGAACTACTTCATTTGTAATTATTTTTGATGCGTGTTTTAAACATGTCCAATAGAATTTTCTGTTGAAACTCACTCATTTTCTTAGCCACTTGTCCTCAATAGGGTCACAGCTCACACTGGAGCTTATCCCAGCTCTCTGCCAGTCCATTGAAGGGCAGACAAACAGACAAACAGACACACATATGATGCAATTTAGCATCTCCAGTCCACCTGCATGTATTTGGACTGTGGGAGGAAACTCCCGGTGGAGCTACTGGAAGAAACCCATGCAGACACGAGGAGAACATGCAAACTCCACACAGAATGGACCTCACCTGGGAATTGCACCTAGGACATTCTCACTGCCCCTTCCCAATAAGTTGCCCTGAGGTACCCTTGAGCAAGGTGCCGCCCCCGTCCCGCTCCTCCCTGCGATGGGCTGGCGACCTGTCCAGGGTGCGTCCCCCGTCCTCGCCCTGTGTGCGCTGGGTTGGACACCAGCACTCCCCCGCGACCCCGTTTGGGACAAGCGGCAGATAATGGATGGATGGACATTCTTACTGTGAGGCGACAACACTACCCACTGCACCGTCATGCCGCCCTCCTAGAAACTTTTTTATTGAAACAAATTATTTAGAGAAAATAAAAACTTAATTTGAAACTGCAGTATTGATTATATAGTGCTCAATTAGGCAGTGCCTATAATCTATGGCTTCATATAATATATTACTCAGGAGTGAAAAAATATACAAAGATGCATTTGTACTTTATAGGTGATACATTTTGGGCAGTGTGGTGTTGAACATTACCGTTATTGATCCCAGAAAGCAGCAGAGGGTGTCGAGTTACAGTCTGATGGTAATAAGGTGTCCACTGTAGGTCATAAGAGCCAAAGCTTAAGAGGAAAAAACTGTTAGCAAGCCTGTTTGTGGTGGCTTAGATGATACTGAATCTTCTTCCAGAGGGAAGAAGAGGGAAGAGGTGTATTACTAGTAAGACCTATGTCTTGCCAGTGGCATTTTGTTGGGGGGAAAACTTTCTAGAGAATGTTTTCTTGCATTTCCTAAAGTAAAAGCTTAAGCTTATCTACTCCCTTGTGATTACCATTTTAATAGGTTTACGTTTAAGCTTTGTCATGTTTAAAAAAAGAAAGGTGGAAGGCATTGAGTTTTGACATCAACAGAGTGTGTGGCTCCTGGAAGAAGACTCAATTATGCAGTCAGTGCATTATCTATGTTTTTTTTTTTTGCTTTGCTTTTACACATGCAAAATCCACTCAGAAAGAGATCTGAAGAGCCACTGTTTGTTTCCCAACTGAAAATAAGGTGCACAGTTGCACTGTGCTGTGCTCTAACATGCAAACAGCAGAGTACTGCGGTGTACATCAGTCAATGTCATTCAGTAAATAAATTACTCGCTCCTCCACCCTCCCCTTCTTTTTAAACATGGCTGCATTGGCAGATATGAATATGTATTGGTTGTGTGATAAGGGGACAGACAAGTTTTCTAAAGCAGAAACCATTTTTGAATGCGAGTGAGAGAGAAAGGAAGACAGAAGAATGGAGGGAGACTGGTCTGGAGTCATCACAGGCTTTGAGCCCATCAATAACAGTGAAGAGATGTGTCAGGGCCGAGCGGCCTGCAGTAATGGAGGTAGAGCTAGAGACGTGTGTGTTGCAAGAGAGAAACCCTGTGAGGACCTCTGTGTAAATTGTGTAAGGGTGTGTGCGTGTGTGTGTGTGTGTGTGTGTGTGTGTGTGTGTGTGTCTGTGTGCGTGTGTGTGCATTTGCGCACATGTATGTGTGTGTGTTGTTCTTCATGGAACATCCATAATGAACAGGAGGTTTGCATTTTTTCATGATATGGGGACACTACATTGGTAGGTAAAGCATTATTCAGCTTTTTTGGAAAAATATTGTGTACTGAGGGAGATGTTTTTGTTGATTTAGAAATGTATTATTTTTGAGTTGATTTATTTTAAACAGAATAATTGCTAACAGGTATCCAATATCAAACACATAGCCATGCAACCTTCATGGGCAAACACTGGCAGCTTAATGGGATGCCTTCTTTGCCACAACTCAGTTCATGAAATTTCTTCTTTCCTAGATTTGCTCCTGTCAAATGTAAATGCAATATTGTGAAATGGAAGCATCTAGGAGCAACAGCACATCAGTCATGACGTGGTAGATCACACAAACTGACAGAGCAGAGCCAGTGAGTGCATGTAGCGTGTAAAATAACCTCTTTTAATTTTCTGTTTCAGTACTCACTACAGAATTCCAAACTGCCTCTGGAAACAGCATGTATCCTGTTAATTGGCAACTTCCTGAAATGGCTATGCGGCTGCACACAAATCTAAGATCACAATGCGCAATGCCGAGCATTGAATAGAATGGTGCAAAGCACATCAGCACTGGAATCAGAGAAAATGTGTTTATTGGACTCATGAATCACACTTCACTATAAAGGACAATATGGATTTGGCAGATTCCAGGAGAACGGTACCTACTGAAATGCAGAGTGACATTAGTTGCATAGCCCAAGGTGAAATGTTGTGTGTTTAAGTATGTATGGTTTCATGCATACCTTTTGGCAAGAGCTTAGAAGGAATCATGCACCTACTGATTCATCACTTTACAGCAATGTTTAAATATGTCAATAGAATGAAAGATAGCAAAGATATTGCTACAAGACTATATGGGTGGTTCTGTGTGTGGGCTGAATGTGCATAGGCGATCAGCTCTGTTGTATGTGTAAAGCCTGATATGTGGGTGCTATTAGTCAGTGAAGAGGAGTGCATTCTGCCAAACTCCCACACCCAGCCCCCTACATACACACACACACACACACACACACACACACACCACTGTCTCATACCAAACTCACGTCCGTTTTCTCACCATTAATTAAAGAGCTGAGTGTTAATTAAAGCTAGAGTCATGCTCACTGCCCCTGCCTTCCTCAGACAGGGGAAATATATCCATACACTCCTCCTCCTTCCCCCCCTTCTCTCTTTCTCACTGTGTGTCTATCTCTCTCTTTGGTCCTACCTCCATTTGTCTCTATGGAGTAAGTAAACCAACAGAGGGTGCGATTAATGAGACTAAAATGCACATTCATTTATGATAATAAATGCTCATGAAGATACATGCACACATGCATTTATAACCTTGTTTACTTTCTTGTACACTCAGGCACACATGCAAAGATCTCAGTTGTTGTTCTAAATAAAAAGTTCTTGAAAGGCTCTTCCTGCCTAGATTATGATCCTTTGGAATATCCTTCTTAACAGCTTCATGAATGGTCTGACGTGTTTTTGACTTTGCAGAGGAACCTGTCCAGGATTTAGTTTCGGCCAAAGATTCTCCTTTTCAACAGGATTTTAGAGGATCATTTTCATATACATCACATGTATTTTTACAACAGATCTCATGGCAGAGCTTCTAATTCGAGATTTCAGATGAGAAAACCACTGATGTAAATAGGTGACTATAGACATATTTGAAGATAGATCGCTACTTTAAGGTACTCCAACTGCTGACACAAGCATTTCGTTGTGCTCTCACAGCTTATATAATCTCCATAGAAAAACACTGCAAACAGAATAGGATGCTGTGGAACAGTCACACATGAGCCTAAAATCACCATGCCCAATGCCATTCTCTGGCTAGAAGGGTATTAAGCATCCCTGCTTTGGGCTGCAATGCATCTAGGTTCTCTGAAGTGATGCAATACTGTTAAATATATCTTTGGGATGAGTGATCCAGAAGATCATCCAAAAGTGAATAACTGACCTCATTGAATACAATCATATCCTAACAGCAATGATGTGACAACTACTGCAAAGTCATCTCAGACACTTAAGAAAAACTTGCTCAGCAAAAAAATGGTGGCGGGGTGTCAGACTCCAATTAATACCTTTAAGTTTACAGAAAATGTTCAGTACTGCAGAGTGGCAGGAGGCATTGTGGAGCTAGAAAAGATTCTCAATAGCACCTCCTAGAGCACCTTGTTGGTAAAAGTTGGGAGCTGAAGGGTATCCTGTATATCATACCATGGAGGGAACGGGCAGAATTATAAAAAATACATTGTTCTACTATCTTTTTCACTGTCATTGCCTCCAGTGGGCCCACAATCAGTTGTATGCCAGAGCTGGCTTTTCCAGTTTATGGAGCCACATGGCTTGGAGTGCAGTGGTGCTATTCCCCAGCAGACCACAGCATAGAAAAGAATGCTCACCACAATAGCGATAGGGCTTTCCTTCTCTTGAGTTCATAATGATATTGTAAGAAAGTATTTCAGTATTTTCAATATTTCAATACTTCTTTTATTGTTCAATAAATTGTAAAAAAATCTAAATTTACACGCATTTAACAGAAACACGGTCAGACAACCTTTTGGATAGTATTGTTTGGCGTACCATCTAATGAGGTAGTCCTGAGACACACTATTGATAAAAACTGACTTTAGTAAATTAGTTTCCATGTGAACTGTTCCTAAGTATGATTTGGTGTGTTGTTGCAGATTTACAGCATATTGGTTGTCAGGCTGGGTGAAAAGTATCAGTGTCAGTTTTTTTCAGTCAACATCTGCATTGTTAAAGTTTAGCAGGCGCACAATATGGGCATCACAATGTCCCCCATACTTTGTACTTTGTATGTTACCATTTAAGGGTGGCCAAAATTCCTGCTGCAATTTTTCTGTGAATAAAATGAAATTCTAGCTTTCTGTAGTAGCCACTCCAAAGTTATCAGCTTGTTTGTGGCTGCATTTGTTTATTTAAATTCTTTCATGTACAATTTTTAAATAGCCCATTTTGTTTTGAATTGTGAGAAACTTTTGAATTGTGAGAAGAAAAAAAAATACTAACAGATAATAAAACAGACATTGCACTAGCCAAATAATTATGTGCCACTCATTCATTCAATAATTACATTACAAAGGCCTGTCAAAATGAATAAAAATGGAGCATGTCTCCATTTGCAGAGACTTAATATAACATATGTGTGTGTGTGCGTGCGTGTGTGTGTGTGTGTGTGTGTGTGTGTGTGTGTGTGTGTGTGTGTGTGTGTGTGTGTGTGTGTGTGTGTGCACATGTGTATACAGTATATTAGAAAACAAGTAAAGATTCTTAGTATTTTACTAAGGATAAGTGTCTGCCAGGGTATGTCATTCGTACTTGTATTTTTCTTTCCATTATCATATGGCTCAGTTAACAAGGCAGTTTGAGCTGTGGGTGAAGGAGGGGGAAGTCAGAGCCTCATCAGACTTACCTGTTTCACAGCTGCTGATGTAATGCTACTTTCTGTGACTGTAATTACACAGTGGAATCATTTATTCCTATGCTAGCTGTGTGCATTGGCTCTTTTCATTCATACCCACCAGTCACGCTGCTCCAAGCCAGACGCACAGACAGGCTTCTGCACAGTTGGCCGATTGCCTGTCAGCCAGGCTGCTCAGGAAATTACGAGAAATGAAGCCAGATGAAAGAGCATAAATTCTGTCATGGCGCTTTTCAGCTCAAACTCGCAAGTTCATTCTGCTGGGTCATATTTTTAGGCCTGACGTCTGTGAGCTTATTCTTTTGATCGTTGGTGAGTATTGTCACCCGTTTGCATTAGCACCACGCCAATAAGGCCTGTGATCATGGAGGTTTGTGGACGATTTCATGCAAAGCACAAGGGAAAGGGTTTTGTAATGCTGGTTTAAAAGACAGAAATGTATTGATTTGTAGGCAAACAGTGGTGACTGTACCGCCACAGCATTGAGGGTAATGGGTGTTTCCATGTTTACAGGCAGAAGTTCAACAGCTGGAGGGCTAAAAGAGGACTGAAAGTGCAGGAGAAGTGGAAGGGAGGGTGTTGAGGGAGTTAGACCGTGCTAAATATCTCTCACACACATGTAGAATCCATGAGATTGCTGGAGGACAGCTCGTAGTCTCTGTCGTCCCCCTACTTTGGTGTTTCTGCACTTGCGTGGACATTACTGTCTCTCATGGATCTTGCAGCAAGAGCCCAATCAAATGCCTCCTACAACATTCCAGCCCCATAGCTCCTCAGGGAAGTGACATTAGTGTCGAGACTGTGTTATCTGTGCAAGTGCAGGCACAACAGAACTCTGGCCAAACCCGCCTAGTCGTTCTTCTCCTTCCACTTCTCACTCGCTCATTCTTATCCCTTCTCTTTTCACACATTTCCACGTCCCTCTCAGTTTTTCCTGCCAGCACATATAAGTTCCTTACATTCAGACTAACCTTGCTCCTTGTTCCTGGCACACACACATGTACACCCACTAAAAAGTCAAAGAAGAAGAAAGCCCATGCTGTTTCAATGATAAACCCATGCAATAAGTAAAATGACCTGCATTTAAGATCCTTTTCAAGTATAAGATTACTTGAAATATATGACAATAGCTTTAAGAGCTAGACTGAAGTATCTTGCATGTAAAGTGGCAGGTAAGATCATGCTCTTTTTACAGAAAATGTTAAATGTACTGTCAATACTCGAGATATTTACACTTATCAAAGCATCCTTTTTTTGTAGTAAAACACCTACTCAAGCTTACAGTGGATAAAGAAAATGCTTTTTCTTCTCTTGTAGGTGTAAAGAGGGTTACCGTGGGCTTCGCTGTGACCAGTTTGTTCCTAAGACGGACTCCATCCTTTCTGATCCGAGTATGTATCTTACTTTACTGACTTTCTAAAATGCACACGTTGGTGACTGTAATATAATATAATGGACATAATATTGGGAAAGAACAACCAAAGCTCTCACTTTTAAGAATCTGTCTAGTAGCTAACTACTAATCAGACATAAATGTGTAAGATGTTGATGTGTACTGTTACCAATTTCATTTTCAACATGACAGGATATGACAATAATGAAGGAATGTGTGAAACATCAAAATGCACAGTAATATCTTTATCAGTTATATCAGTTATATCAAATATCAATTATATGCTTAAACTTCCATGTTACTTGGTATTTCTTTTATCATGAGTAAATGTCTGTGTATAGCTACCATATTGCACAACCATTACCTTGACCCTAAATTAAGGGCCACAAAGGGAAGTAATTCAGATACCGTCATTGAAAATTGAATTCTCTTTTGCAAAAAAAAGTTTAATGCATGTGTTAAACATTGCAGTGTAACTTGCAATATACTAGTTACTAGTATATTGACTAGTATAAGACAATTAACAATAAGAATAAAATCACCCTTCCAATATTGTGGCCCTCTTGCTCGTTCTGGCCACTCCCCGTACAGTTTTCCTTTTTCTTAGAGCGCCTCATGGTGCCTTCCTTCTCTTCCTCTGGAAAGCAGCCCACATGCCCACATTCAACCAGACTCATGAGACCAGGTCACCTTCCTCCGTCTGTCCATGGTCCAGTTTTGATGACCTGGTGACCTGGTGACCTTTCTATGGTGTTAATAGGTTGGCTGGGGCACTCAGCTGACTGACTGTTCTGTGGCTGTTCAGCTACAAACACAGCAAGCCTCAATAGGCAACTTTCTTTATTGTCAACATTAAGTTTTGCAGCAATTTGTGCTTTTAGCTCTTCAATCCGATTGGGCCACAAGTTTCACTTGCTGCAGGCATCGTTGACCCACTGGCACCCATGGCCCTGTTCACCATCCTTGGAACACATTTGATACTAACCACTGAATACCAGGGGACATTCCATAATGCCTGCCATCTCAGAGATGCTCTGACCCAGTCTTCAAGCCATCACAGCTTGGCTCTTGTCAAAGCTGCTCAGATCCTTATGCTTGCCCATTTTTTCTGCTTCCAGCACATTAACTTACATTTACATTTATGGAATTTAGCAGACGCTCTTATCCAGAGTGACTTCCACGTCCTAATTACAGGGACAGTCCCCCTGGAGCAACTCAGGGTTAAGGTTCTTGCTCAGGGACACAGTGGTGGTAGTGCTTGAGGTGGGATTCGAACCTGAGAACCTGTACCCTACCACTAGACCACCACCTAACTTCAAGAACTGACTGTAGACTTGTTCCTAATAGATACCACTGCAAGCACCATAGCAATGAGATTATCAGTATTATTCAACTGTCAGCTGTTTAATGAGGCTGATTGGTGTAAATCAGTGCCATCTTTTCATATCTTTCCACACATTACCTGTCAATTACACAATGGCTAACCTCAAGTAGAGCACACCCACTGTTTGTGGGTCAGTGAATCTTTGTTCACTTAAACCTCAAAATGAGCCTCAGCCTCCAGGACTAGCAGGGCTTTATCTGCTATTTATGCACTCTGTGTCCTCTGAGCTTTTGCAGAATTTTATGACGATCACCTCAAAGAATGGACCTGGTCTCAACTGTTACTAGTGGGAGGGAGGTAGAGATATGGTGTGTGCGATTGATGTAAATCAGTATCACCTTGTCTTATCTTTCCATACATTTGCTGTCGATGGTGCAATTGTGGATGTCAAAGATTAAATCTTATTTTGATGGCTTTTTCTTTGACACAGAGGGAGAGATCAGCCATGCTAGCCAGGCATGTTATACCAGCCACCCCTGACACACACATTAGTACCACGTTACTGAGCCAGAATCAACTACCTCTGCCTCTTTTGCCAGCTCTGGAAACTTTTGAGAGATTAAACAGCTCTTTCTTTAAAAATCAAATGTAGTATAGTTGAGTTTACTTTGTTTTTTTATAGTTTAGGCCTTTTTTTTTCAAGCTCTTGTCCTCCAGAACTCACTTCCCATTTCCCAAATCAAATACTTCTAGCATAGCTAATTAAGACCCACTTTTGCATGCAGTTGTCTCTGCTAGAGCCCAGGCCTCTTACTATTTTTTGAAAAACATCTTTTTTTAAAAAGCATTTTCTTTGTCTTTAGCAGACTGATGTGATTCTGAAGTTTTGTGATTCTGATAAACTGTTAGCGGGCAGGCATTTTTCACTAACGATTTGTCTTCCTGTCACATGAACAGAATACAAAGAAAGGTAGTAATTATCTTACTAATTTGAAGTCAATGCCAGAATCATTCGTTTTTTTCAGCCTACGAAAACCCCTGGTTGATTAGTAAGACGGGTGGTTTGGAATAGATTAAGAGGGATGCTCGGTAGTGGACTTCGAATAACGGTCATAGACAGATCCCTGATTTATCTGTCCTCTGTGTTTTTGCTTTGTCAATGCAGTTTAGAAAATAGTGTTGACAAGACAGTTTGTAATAAGACCCTACATCGGGAGGGTTTTAAAAGTTGGACAAAACAGTAGCTTTAAAAATTGGGTGATGCGAAGCAGGGGATTTCTAGGAGCTATTGTAATACTATAAAGGCACAGTGGGAAGCAGAGAGGAAACGAGCTAGCGAAAGGAGCAGAGACATCCAGCATGAATCTAAGGCGAAGCTTTTTTTTTTCATGTGAGAGGCCTATGAATGGGTTTCCTCTTATGGAGTGATCTTTTACAGTGGGTGAGATAGAAACCTAAACTTCCATTTACGGCTGTTTGAAGTTGCCGACCCTGCTGAGTGGCTGGTAATAGAATCACGCTGTAGCTCCTCTAGCAGGCCCCGGCACTGCATCTCACATTCTGCTTTACCGTATCTGATTTTTTTCAATGAGAACATTCATTGCCCTTTATCTGTCATTACCAGAGGTGGAGCTTTCTCTGCTGGCAGTACCTTCATCTTCTTCACAGATACACCTTCACTTTCACCTCTTTAGCACTTCCTTCACCATCCTGTTGACATTTTATAGTAAATCCAGGCAAAATAAATAAACTTTACCTGCAGTTCCGAAGACACCAGATGTGAATACATTCTTCAGAATCTACTCTTTTTTTCCATTCTTCCGCAAAGTACTGATAGAGACAAGCCAGTTAATCCAGATTATGTGCTTGATTTACAATTCTGTCATGAAAACAAATACAGAGCTGCAGAGCAGACCTCATAAAGAGAAATCTTGGAGCGCAGTATATCATGTCAGATTACACAGTTTGCATTCTTCATACCCCATTATGTTTTCAATGCATCTTTATTCTGCCCTGTTGAGGCCACTGCTTGTTTCACTCTTGCTCCACTGGCACAAACGGTGTTTGTGGGTCAGCGAATCTTTGTTCACTTAACCCACCAAATGAGCCTCAAATCCAGCCCTCAGCCTCAGGACCAGCAGGGCTTTATCTACTACCTATGCACTCTGTATCCTCTGAGCTTTTGCAGAATCTGAGCACATTGTAGAATCATTGATCAGTCATCCCTGAAGAGACACAAATTTCTTCAGTTTCCATGGCCAGTTACAGGAAGAAAGAAATAGAGATTAAAAACAGTACAATGTATTCAGATCCTTATGCTCATTGTACCTTCACCACACACAGCTAAGTCAATCTTTAAAAAGAGATTCATTGGATATATCACATATTATCATGTGATGAATTGCATGTGATTACTGACCTCCTGAATATTGATTCATTATCTCCAAGATGGACATAGACATAGAATCTGTTTGCCTAGTAATGATTTAGAAAAGAAAATAGAAAACTAACATTGATATGTGAGTCATTTAATGAAAATCACCTCAAAGAACTGACTGGTTCTCACTTTACCTATTAGGAGTATGAGGGGGTAGAGAGTTAGAGTTTAAAAGATGGGCTTGGAGAGAGTTACTTTTGTTTATTTTTGAGTTTTTAAGTGTTGAGACCTTCTGAGTACAGATCAGAAGCTGTAGATTATGCTGGCCTCCTGCGTGGAGGAGCTGCTATCTTGCAGGGGTCCAGCTGTGAAACCAGTGACTCAGAAAAGACAGATTTCATGACTGGCTTGCTCAAGGGGCAGCCTTTAATTTGGGTATTTATCTCTGGGGTATTAGGCTATGTAAGCTGCACTCAGGCAAGCTTTCATCTCTCGCTCAAACTAAAGGGAGGATTACATGAGGATTTGATTCACTGTTCCTATTGTTTCCCCACATGGCAGGTTTAGTCCTCTGGCCCCCTGATAGCTTGTGTCATTGTCCTCACTATGGGTATTGGAGCTTCTATTCTCACAGCAGTAGCCTCCCTTGGGTGCCCTGAGATGACAGAGCCATGGATAGTACAGTCTGCTTTATGACAGTTTCATGCCAGGCCAAGCTGCAGAGGCTCGAATAACGAATGTGCCACCCATGTTTAATGATGTCATGGGTGCAGCTGGTGACAGCGTGGCGATTACGAGTGGATGAATTCAACTCTTATTGTGGACAATCGCAGGCGGCAGCTGCTTCAATGGTCATGCCGCACTGGCAGCCGCACTAAGAGACACTTCTTGGACCATCGCCTGTGCCTTTTGTCTGTTCAAGCAATGTTCAGTTTTAAAAGGCGTCCGATTTTCTGCACACGCCGAGGATTAAAGACACTTGAATTTGGCTCTAGTGAGGAAAATGCTCAAAAGTAGAATGCCAGCACATCTGCATTCAAATCCTTTACATTCACTCGCACATTCCTCCCATGAGTATAATAGTATTATATAATGAATGGGTGCAAATAAAGAAATAATGACAGTTTTCGTTCTTTTTTTATATATAAAAATGGTTCATGTTGCATGTAAATTCCATTCACAGAACAGATGGTTTTAAATTGTTTAGTAACATTATATAAAAAAAACTTTTTGGCTCCTCCTTAGAAGTTCTAAAGAGTGTTGCAGTCCAGACTGCTCTTTGAAAGAGGCACTATACAAGACAGCTGATAAGAAAAGACATATTAGTCTTAAAGGCATAAAAACACTTGAGAGAGTTTGGAAAATGGTCATGAATTAAGACTGATTTTGGTACATAAAAGCAAGCAATTGCACTTAATGGACAAGAAAAGAACAGGGGGGAAAATTAGGAAATGCCTTCTTAAAGGGCATTCAGTAAACGGGAGTCTTTTCTTCCTATGGAATACAACATGCACAGCAGCATCCAGCTAATCATTTGTGTAAAACTACTATGTTAACACTTTTATTTACCTCTTTTTTAGCCACTGTTCCGACTGTAAAGTAGAATAGGAACAGAGCAGTGGTTGGTCTTAAGTCATTTAGAGGGAAAATATTGCTTGCTTTCCTCTGAACTGTTATTTTTGTCTTGCATCATTTTTCTCAAAGAATTGATTTGCCATGAATAAAACAAGTAAAAGTGCTTGTTAGTGTATTTTCTTGATAAAATGATATAATTTTTTTACAGAGTACAGTGTTCATTTTACAAGGTAGCAATGTTCCCCCAAAGGTGCACGAACACTTAAAACTGAATCTTCCTGCTCATTTACTGTGTTTTCATAGTATTTCTGCACATTTACGAGAGATAAGCTTTGGGAAGGACTTTTTAAGAGCTGCTTTAGAGAGAAGAAAACCAATGTCTGGTAAATGTCAGTTACTTACTCTTATGTAATGAGTTCAACTGGTTTGTTATCGGGTCTAATGCTTTTTGATCTTAACCAAATCCAAAATCCTGCACCATTAACATTTTCCACAAGTCTACAGGGGCCTACTGTCACCGCTGAGACATGTATCTATTGTTATTACCGCCATTACCACCCTTCTGACAGAATTATATGTTCATATTTAATACTGATTGTGTTTTAACTACTGCATTAATATATGCAGATTTCCCCTGCATTGAAAATCTTCTCCTGCCACTGTGACAATTCATCAGCTGGCAGATGGTTTCCTGTCACAATGTTTGATTTTTCCTTTTCCATGCTGTGTCCACCTAAAATGATCTGTCCCAGACTTGGTGAGTCTATTTAAAAATCTAAGACCACCTCTGTCAGAAAAGCAATTTACTGTAAGGGTTTTATTTTAATTTAAATACGATTATGTTACAGTGGTGTGAAGGGAACACAAAAGTGCTCAGCCCTTTATCAGTTCCTGCAGGGGAGAGAAGAGAAGGAGAGAAAGAGAGAGAGAGGGAGAGAAAGAGAGAGAGGGAGAGAGATTAAAAGAGAATGAGAGAACGAGAAGACAGAGGGAGGATGTCAATTAATGGAAGGGAAAAGAGAAGGAAAAGAAATAAAGACGCAGGAAAGTGATTAGAAGAGGGGGGAGTGAGAATGAAAGAGAAAAGTAAAAGAGGACGTGAATAAAGAGAGGGAGACAGGAAGAGAGGGAAAGGCAAAAGAAACGGAAAGAGAGAAATGAGTGTGTGACAAAGGGGCAGTGAGAAAAGGAATAGAAGAGGGAGTAGAAGAGGGAAAATGAGTGGAGTTGAAAGAGGCAGAGAAAGTGAAAGACAGTATGGGGCCACACTTACAGAGATAGAGGGAGAGAGAGAGAGAGAGAGAGAGAGAGAGAGAAAGAATAGAGAAAGAGAGCACATTTACAGAGTCAGTCATTTGTTAACATGCAGCATTAAAGCAGACTTGCTTAAAGAGGAGACAGTAGGGATAACAGTGAAATAATTAATAAAAACTTGTGACCAGCAGAGACAATTATGGCCGTCTCTTGGGTGTGTAAGCAGACACAGAGGCATTTGCAGAGTCTATCCCCTTAGCCAGTCTGTGCAGGAGTAAGGCTCTAGTCTACTGGCAGAGGTAAAGAGAACGGGAGTGTTTTCATATGCAAGCCATTTCACAATCCCTGAACTTGCTGCCTCGCTCCCTCTGGACTGATCTAGACGAAGCTATTTGTGCTGGTGAATCAGTGCTCTACAGGAATCTTCTTTTTCCAGATGAGGGATTTTGGCTGACAAACAGTGCTTACTGTTGTTTTCGTGTTTGTTTTTTCCTCAAGCCTTAATGAGAGCAGATGTAAATAATATATCTGAGTTATAATTATTTGT